>OZ018318.1:82175258-82197758 GCA_963969495.1 Ceratothoa steindachneri
GACATTCGACAAGAATGTGCCGAACAGTCTGGGGAACCTCGCAGTCGTCACAATAGGGCGCAGGCGAGCGCTCCATCAATTAGTGATGCGTCACACGAGTGTGTCCGATTCGGAGACGACAGAAAGCGACCTGAAACCATCGCGTAATTGGGGGATAGGTGCTTGGGAACAGTCGCGGCGCAATAGAGCATAACTTTAAGTTCACTTCGACCGTCTCTCATCTTCTTTGCCAAGCAGTCCGAAGAGCGGCCCGTATTCCTGCCATGTAGTCGCTGCTCGAGGACTCTTTAAAGCCCTCATCGGCACGCTTATTCCCCGCAATTCCTACATGTCCAGGAACCCAGCAGAAGATAATCTCGACATCCGCCCGGCTCGCCAAAACCGTGGCGTCACGGATATCGCGAACCAGGAGATGCGGAGATTCCAATGCCCCGAGAGCACTCAGGGCGCTTTGTGAGTCGCTATAGATCACACCCGGTCTCCGAACCGGGCATGTCGCGTAATCTCCCGTACCGAGTGATGTATTGCCAGCAGTTCAGCTATGAAGACAGAAGCAGAGCCGGGCAGAGCCCCGCTGACTTCAAACAGAGGGGAAACGGCGTGGAAGCCGACACCCTCTTGGGACTTGGAGCCATCCGTATACACTGGCACGGTTCCAGCGTGACACGAGGTGTTCTCCAAAAAGGTCGAACGGAATACTCCTGGCTAGACGAGGCGTTGGGAGCAGAGGCGTGGCGACAAATAGCAAAATGCGGTACCCTCCAGGGTGGCGTTCTGGGCAGAACCAGGAGTGCCACCGGCCCGAGAGCTATACCTAGCTCTCGAATGAGTTTCCTGACCCTAAACCCAGAGGGCTTAGAGAATGGTTGGCGTCTCTCGGCGGCATACTCATAGTCGAAATTAGCTGCGGATGCAGTGAGAGCTGTTAGCTACTGAGGGAGGCGCCGGGCTCGCGCGTACAGGCGAGTGATGCACTGCACGCGGCGTACAGCGAGTGGCATCTCCCCATCATCGACTAACAGGCTCTCAATGGGGGAAGTGCGGAAGGCACCAGTCACAAGGCGAAGGCCGGGGTGGTGTATTGAGTCCACCTTCCGCAATAAACGCTCGGCTGCTTCGAACGCTCAAAGGATATTTAAAATGTAGGGCAGTAGCCCTATCAGCGTCCCAGGGGCTGAACGTCACGGAACGGAGGATATCCATAGCGCGGGTACAAGAGAACCTAAGGCTGCGAATTTGAGCCTCCCAGGAGAGGCGTCGGTCGAATACAAGACCAAGGAAACGGTGTGATTCCACCACATCCAGGCGCCCCCCCATGAAGAAACAAATATGAGTCAGGGTGGAGCAGTGGATGGCGGCAGAAGTGCACCACCTTAGTCTGGGCCAAAGAAAACTGAAACCTGTGCGCTTCGGCATAGCGAGAGACGCGGTTCAATGCCTGTTGGAGTTAACGCTTCAGATTTGGCATCTGGGCCGCGCCAAAAGAGATCGAAAGGTAGTCCCGGCAGCACCGAGGTGAAGCCGTTGATGTTCAGAGCAAAGAGTGTGACACAGAGGACACTTCCCTGCGGGACAGCTTCTTCTTGCTCTTTTAGGCCGGAGAGGGCTCCCCCCACCCGTACGCGGAATCAACGATCTCGCAAAAATTCAGATATAAACATTGGGAGGAGTCCCTTCGCCTCCATCGTGTGGAGAGTCTCCCTGATACCGTATCGCCATGCGGTATAGGCCTTCTCCAGATCGACAAACACCGTGACGTAGTGCTGTCTACCAAGAAAAGCCTCGGCCACTGCATTTTCCAGTTGGAGATGAGCATCCGACGTGGAGTGCAACTTGCGGAAGCCGCACTGTGCAGAAGACAGATGGCCTCCGATGTCCATAAAAAAGGCTAATCTAAATTTAGCAATTTCTCCATCAACTTGCACACGCAAGAGGCTGGAGTAGAGTGATCTCTCCCCGGTTTGCGAAAGGCGAGCACAGTAGCGATGCGTCAGGAATCTGGGAGGAGACCCTCTACCCAGATCCTATTGAACAAATCTGAGAGAAAGGCCATGCCTCGCTCAACCAGGTGTCGAAGCATGGCGTACGGAAAATTGTCCGAGACATGGGCGGTGTCCGCGCACGAAGCAAGAGCGGAGCGCAACTCACTCACAGTAAACCTGTCATTGAAGGGTTCTCTGCCTCTGGAGGTAAAGTCCACCAGCGGCCTTCCGCGACATCATGACTATCATAGAGAATCCGGAAAACACGTGGTCGCGAAGGATTTCACCACGGACGCGGGGTCCAAGATTGCGGTCCCATTCTCCTAAAGAACGGGAGAGGGGTCCTGCGAGAACTTGCCCCGAATCCTTTTGACTCGCTTCCACACATATGCCCGCCAAGAAGAGCGGCGGGCGTGCTTCGAAATATACCAGAACCTAGCCCTAGCCCGACGAAATTCACCGACTGTGAAATCGTTGGGGCGGCGCTTATAGCGCATGTAGGCATAACGCTTTTATTTGAGGGCTGTCTCACACTCGGCCGACCACCATAGGAGTGGTCGGCGTTCAAAATGGCCAGACGTTCTAGGAATAGTAGTCAGGCCCACGGCGATGAGGTTGCCGGAGAAGAACTCAACGGCCTCATCTACCGACCTAAGCTACTCGACTGAGATAGAGAATTCAGTCATTTCCTGAAATGCAGGCCACCGCGCCCGTGCCAAGCACCACTGAGGTGGGCTCTCAGGCGGCAGTTTCCCTGAAAATGATATTTGATTGGGAAAGTGATGAATACCATAGAGGTCATCGACCAACCCCCAATCAAAATCAGGCTGTGCTTCCGAAGAGCACAAAGATGGGTCAAGGCAAGAAAATGAAGCGGTTCTCGGACAGTGATGCGTAAACTTATCCACGTTTAGGACACCCATCTCAAGCTCTTCGACCAGACCGGCAAAGACTTGTCCCCTGGGATTTATGGAGTAATCTCCCCAAAGAGCAGGGGGCACGTGCCTAACTTGGCCTCCTGCAGAAAATAGCTAACGGGGAACGGGAGGAGACGAGCCTCCACAGCTCCTCCCAGTTGGCCCGGAGTCCACGGCAATCCCATTGAAGGAGTATGGCCTCCAGGCCTAGCTCGGATGAGACGTGGGGGCCCTCATCTAACTAAAGACCCTCACGGAAATGGCCGTACGCTTCCCGGGAGCAGAACCCCGGGTTCTGTCGCCTTCGAGGACTTATTGGGGGTGGTTGGGCTGGCCATGCGAGTCTTTTCCTCCCTCCGCCTCGAAAACTTAGGCGAGCGTTGCGGCTTCGGAGGCGGAGGGACCTCTTTTCGAGGAACCACCGTCTCCTGGCGACCAACTTCAGGCGTGTTGCCGTATGTGAGTCTAACGATTCAGTGGAGGCACCTGGCCGTTTCGCCTTACGGGAAACGGTCGCGCTGGGGAAAGAGGGAGGAGCCCTGCTTTTAGCCGTGGCTGGGTATGAACCTTTTTGGCCGCCAGCTTTACCATGGGAGCGCCCAGGTTGAGTAGAGCTAGCAGAAGGGCTCCGCATGGGCGCGGAAACAACTGTGCTCGTTGGCCTGTATGGGCCATGAGCAGAGGGTGCCTTTCTAATTATTGAGGCATATAACGTCCCAGGCAGAGCCGGGCGAGCAAGGAGCAAGTCTTTAGCCTCGCGAAATGAGAGTCGATCCTGGGCCTGAACGGCCAGAATATATTTCTCAAGGAGATATGCACCACATTGCTTCAAAGAAGCGGGGTGCGGCTCTCCGCAATTGACACACTTGGCCACACACGATTTAGACTTATCGTGTGCGGCCTTGGAGCAATTTACACAGACTTCGGGTGACCCCGACATTGCACGTCTACAAGAACGATTCGTATGGCCGAAGCGGTGACAGTAATACCACCGCCGCGGCAGTGGCACGAATGCCTTCACGCGGTAGCGGTCCTAACCGGCACGCACCGACTTAGGAAGCTTGTCACAGTCGAACGTGACGAAGAGTGTAGGGGTGGTTCTCGAGGCCCCTCCCTGTTTTCTTATCGACTTGACCGCCCCATGGTCAGCTAGCTCTAAGGTGATGTCCTCTATGGAGTAGTCAACGAGTTCTCTCGCGTAAACTACTCCTTTCACTAAGTTCATGGTAGATTGCGGCGTCACACTCACCGGGGTGCCATGAAATGTCCGAAGAGCACTTATCTTGGTCGCATGGCAGGATTCGCCGCATTCGCCAGAAGGCGTCCGTCCGAGAAACGGGTCACCTTCAGCTCTCTACCAATTGCACTAGCTAATGCTCTCCTATGATAGATCATGTTGGCCTTGGCCAACATGGTGCTATCTGTGGAGCGAATAACGAGGAAGCGTTTGAAGTCAGCGGGCTCGAAAACGCCAGGTAACCTCTGAATGAGGGGCCTCGATGTTATAGAGGCTCCGCTCTGTGCACTTTTCGTCTTAGTCCGGATTTCTTTCCCCCCCTCCACATGGAAGGCCCTATCGTCTGAGGCTGGGTTGCCTCAAGAACCCTGTCTATCACAGGAATGGCCTCCAGTTTGCCATTCTCTCCCAGGAAATCGCAGGTCCGGTTTGCAGAGTCAGCAGTCATGTGTGGGAAGGCACAGGCCTTAAGCCCGGTAAGGTTTAGTATTCTTGCCAGTAGGTCTTTTGAGGGAAGCGACCGAAGGGGCCTGGCTTCCCTGTCCCCCCTAGAGGGTTTGTTCTACCGATCCGCTTCAATGAGGGCGGTCGGCAATGGGCTGCCTGCTGGCTTTCTTGGCAGTCCCCTTAGAAAGGTAAGCAGCGACTGACGCTGGAAATAGGGAGGTGCCCGAAAGCACCTCCAGAGAAGGGGGTGAAGGGGAGTCCCCTACACCTGTAGTCGTAGGAGAGGAGTAAGAATCCTCTCCGGTTAGAGAAATATGAAGGGTCCCCTGCGGAAGCATAGGGGTGGGACCTCCATTTTTTGGGTAGAGCTGCCCTATGGCCGCTCCATTGATGAGCAAGGGGAATTGGTAGAGATTTGGGTGTTTTTTTAAAATTTTCATATATGGGCATGGTGACCCTCTTTGTTCAACCGAAAGCAATAGCTCATCATCATCCCTCGCAGTTGCCCGCTCTGCAAAGGGTGCGTACAGGCCTGGCAGAGCCAGGTGCTGCCATTTAAGGCCACCCCTCCCGCCTGGTGACCTGGCAGCCCTTTAGCATGGCGGCTCCACCTTGGCATGGCATAAAATTGATATTGTGTGAAGAGAAAAGGAAAAGGGACGTGAGGAAGGTATGGGTGGAGATGAAGCAGGTTATTAAAAAAACACCATCCCGACCCGCAGCTGAGAGGTCAGGGGACGTTGTCCCTCCCCACTCAGCCCCGATCTGGGACGGTTGGCTGAGAAGAAGGTCAGCATCTACCCTGTGAAATTAGATGCTGACCAGAGACAGTTTTGGGAGATGCTGTATGAAAAGCGATGAAGTAGGGAAAAAATACATGCTATCTGAAGGAAGGAAGAGAGGCTAAGCTGGGGTCGGACGGAGCACTAGATTCCGTCAGCACGGTGGCGAGGATGGCAAATCGCTGCTTTCCTTACGGGGTGTAAAATAATAAAATTAAATAAACTGAGGAAATATATTATTATGTTAAATTAATATTGAATGTATTAAACGTTCCAATATGAACTCGGTTGATTTATTTGAGGGCCGTAAAGATTGAGTCATTCTTTCGTCCTGATATTCATGAAAGTGTCGTGTTAATTCCTTGCATTGTAAGACTTGATAGTTGTGTAATAATTTAAAATATGTTAATGTAAGTTGAGAGAATAAATTTAATATTATGGGAACTAATCATTTATAGAAATTAGGTATAAGTTGATGTTAAAATACCGCATTCATGGATGCGGGCCGTTGATGTAATAAGGAGATGGACTGTGCTTAAAGATGAGTTCTAAATATCAAGAAAATACATTTAAAGAGATATATTACGTATGGAGAGAGAGTAACATCGAAGATCGTTTCAACGGAATAGAGAAGTTACCACTATAAGAGGATGCACCTAGTTCGCCGCCATCCGAGAATACCCGAGAACCAGAAGAAGAAAACTTGTCACCAGTTATGGGGGGCTTCTCTTCCAAGTAGGTAGACACCTCTATAATCGGTGACCCCCTCCGAAAGATGGTGGAGAAGAAGATGGATTCGCCAAGAGAGGAAAATGCTGCTCGCTCTAACAACCAAGAACAAGACTTGATGAATTCCATCACCCATCGGCCTCCCTTTTCAACTAAGCAGGCGTTACGAGATGGCCCAAAATAGTGTATTTCTGCGGCCTTGCCACCAACTAAGGTGGATCGAGTTCCACCACTATCGAGCCTCCCGACTTCAACGAAGCGGCAGTTAATGGATGGCCAAAAGTTGTGGATTTCTGCTGCTTTGCCACCCGCGATGGTGGATCGAGTTACACCACCATCGAGTTTCCCGTCTTGTCTTCACCTATGGAGCTATGGACATTTGCTGCTTGCCGCCCGAGACGGTGGACCGAATTCCTCCTACGATCGCCTCCTCGCAGAGCTACTCTTCATTTAGCTCCTCGAGACTCGGAAGTAGCAAGAATAATTCGAGGAGCTGATTTCTGCGCGCCGGACTACTTCAAGCAACCTGGTTGAGCTACGATGAACCTCTGCAAGTGGACGTAGGTTGAGACCTAACCCGGAAAAAGTTTGTCCAGTCTCTACATACGAACACAAAACCCATCATCGCAGTTCGAAAGGACAACACTGGATCAAGATGAAAAGAACAGGCGAACTAATGCCATTCTTACGGGCAAAGTCTTCAAAAATTAATAAAAACATAATGCCGAGTGTTAAAAAATCCCAGTGAAAATACGTTTAATAATGTAAATTCAGTGCTTGTTTAATTTTATAAATTTAAACGGGGAAAAATCCAGTGTCCGGTGATGAGAATAATAATAGTAATTTTGTCTGACCAAATTAAGTGTAGAAAATTTGTGTAATTAGTAATTTAAACTTAACTCCTAAGTTCCTAAGTTCCGTTTAGTTTAAGAAAAGGGGTGTTGTGGATACATACAAATTAATGTACTGTATATAAAATTGAGGTTTTGTTCGTGAATAGGAACTGCATCTCCAACGCAGAAGACGTTCAAAGGTTAAACACTTGGCATGACATAGGCTAAATGATCTCAGGATTGCTAAGCCATCTGAAATTTATGTTTTGCAGTCAAGAATAACTAAAATGATATATGAGGATAAATATAATGTTGTGGTGCGCACGCACAAAGCTGTACATATTAAAAATATATATATGTTAATACAAAACCCTCAGGAATGCTTAAGAATTGAATTTTATATTGCAGCCAATAATAAAAAGTGAGGCAAGACAAAATAAAAGTAACAAAAATAAAGATTCCGTGCGCGCACAAACGAATTATTTTTCGTATTTAAGAGTTACAGTTCCTGCGTCCGAACGCTCTAAAGAACCTCTGAGTACGTAAAAAGGTATGCAAAATAATTATTTATAAATTCATACGTAATCTTGTTTTAAAACATCGTTTGCTAGAAAGACCGTGTTATGTACAGCTCATATTACAAGATTGAACGAGACAGCAAAAGAGACCACAAAAGGACCACTTTGGAGTTCTACGAAGTCTTATAATGGAGTACCTTTAAACCAAAATAACATTCCATGAAATGGTAATCCGAAAGATATGTGCTCTTTAAAGAGCACTGTTCCCGAATCGTAAATTCCTCTTTTTTTGCACTATAATCAGGATTAAGTAAGTCATATTTCTCCAAATTATTGTCATTATCTCAATCAATTGCTTATTTTTACGACTAATTAAATAATTTATATTTCCGTTATTTAAAAGAACTTTAAACGAATTTTAAAAAGAAACGAAACACTGGAATTTAATAGTTTGAGGTTAAAAGATATAAAATTTTACATTAATTTTATAGGTAATAATTTCAATCTCCCCTCAATATATTCAATATGAATTGAGTAAAATTAAAAAAATTAATGGTAACTTGTTTAAGAACGCTGAAATAAGAGAAATGGTAACAGTTGGCAACCATACAAGGAGGAAGTTAAATGAAATAATATATATATATATATATATATATATATATATATATATATATATATATATATATATATATATATATATATATATAACATTCTGTTTTGCGTTTGTAAGGTAAGATCTCTGATTAAAATAGAAACAATTATAACAATGCAATTGATTTTTTTTGCTTTTGTAATAGGTATATAAATCTTTGATTAAAACCAAAGCATTGTAATATAAGTTAATCTCCCAAAACTTCTATTTAAAAATTTTAAAACACACTAAATTGATCTCAATTCTATCAGGAAAAATATATTAATTCAAGTTTATTAAATCTTTAAATTGCTTATGATCAATGATCCAACAATTTTAAGATTAAATAAATATAAAAAACATTGTAAAATAATAAAATTAAATAAACTGAGGAAATATATTATTATGTTAAATTAATATAACATTCGTTTTTACGTCTGTAAGATAAGATCTCTGATTAAAATAGAAACAATTATAACAATACAATGGATTTCTTTTGCTTGTATAATAGTTATATTAATCTGTGATTAAAATCAAAGCATTGTAATATAAATTAATCTCCAAAGACTTCTATTTCAATATTTTAAAACACTCTAAATTGATCCCAATTCTATCAAAAAAATATATTAATTCCAATTTATTAAATCTTTAAATTGCTTATGATCAATGATCCAACAATTGTAAGATTAAATAAATATATAAAACATTGCAAAATAATAAAATTAAATTAATATTCTTAAATTAATATTGAATGTATTAAGCGTTACAATATGAAATTTGTTTGTTTATTTGAAGGCTCTAAAGAATGAGTCATTCTTTCGCCTTGATATTTATGAAAGTGTCATATTAATTCTTTGTATTATTATTTTATAGTAATTGTAAAACTTGATAGTTTTGTAAGAATTGGTAAAATATGTTAAGGTAAGTTTAAGAAATAAATTTAATATTATGAAAACTAATTAAATATATATATTATGCATAAGTTGATGTTAAAATACCCAATTTATGTATGCGGGTCGTTCATGTTAAGAGGGATAGGACTATGTTTAATGATGACGTCCGTCCAAGTTCCCGCTAAATAAAACATATTATACAAGCTTCCTTTTACCTTTGAGGGCTTTCTCCCTTTTATTTAACAATTGGGGTTTTTCGTCTTTTTTAATTTCCCCCCGACGCCGGAGCTTGCTTGTTGCCCTTATCCTTTTTCCTTTTTTTTACTATTGTTGTTTTTTGCTTTGCATAATTTTGTTTTAAAATAGCCTAGTCCTAGGCTGCTGTGATTACGTCGACTTATGCCCAAGTAGCCATTCGCAAGACGGGCTCCTAAAATTTTAAAAAATAATAATAAAATCCAACTTTGAGGGAATCTCCGATCACCTTTAGCCAATAAGGGGATCAGCGATTTGCCTTCTTGGCTGTCGTACTGGCTGGACTCAGCGCACCGTCAAGGCTCAGCTTCGCCTCTTCTTCTTTCTGACAGCCTGTGTTTTCTACCCTACTTCTTCACTTTCCATACAACTTCTCCCACAACTTCTTCGAGTCAGCCTCTAATTACATAGTATAGATGCCGACCAGATTCCTCTCACCCAACTATCCCCCCGTAAGGGGCGCGGCGATTTTCCATCCTGGCCGCCGTGTTGAAGGGACTCAGCACCCCGTCCGATCCTAGCTTAGCCTCTTTTCCTTCATTCAGACACTTGTGTTTCCCCCCCCTGTTTCCTCGCTTTTCATACAACCTCTCCGACAACTTTCTCTGGTCAGCCTCTAACTTCACAGGGTAGATGCTGATCTTCTTCTCAGCCAAATATCCCGGATCGGGGCTAAAGATGGAGGGGGCAATGATCCCTCACCCTTCAGCTCCATTTTCTGATGGTGGGTTTTTAATAACCTGTTTTATCCCCACCCACATATTCCTCATCTCGTCTTCCTTTCTATTTTCAAACACTATCCATTTTACGCCGTGTCCAAGGTGGAGCCGCCATGCTGAGGGACTGCCGGGCCAACAGGCGTGAGAGGTGGTCCGAAATGTTGCCTTCTATGTTTTCCTTTTATTCCTTATTCTTACTTTATTATATTGTTCCTTATCTTCATGTGGCCCCAACTACTCTTCTTATAATTTTTTCTTTCAGTAACAATGTAGTTACAATCTATGTACACATATTTACAGAAATTGCTTTTTATCATTATATTTTATTATCTAATTAAATAAAAGGAATTTCATCTGTCTTCTCATAAAGGGAGTTATGATGAGAAAAAAGTTTATTTTTCATGTTAACAAACTACTCCTTCAATATAAACTGTCTGACACAAAAATTGTACTTTTCCAGTCCTAATCCATCAGCCACCCTTCACATTATCATGTATGAAACTACCCTGAAAGAGCATTTTCGAACATTTATTTTGTTATTTTAATTAAAGAGGGAATCAAATAATTTGACAGATGCCAACTTTGGAGCGTAGACTCCAACAGGCATTGAACCGCCTCTCTCGCTACGCCGAAGCGCAAAGGTTTCGGTTTTCTTTGGCCAAGACTAATATGGTGCACTTATGCCGCCATCCACAGCTCCACCCTGACCAGATTTTTTTCTTAACGGGGTGCGCCTGGAAGTGGTTGAATCGCACCGTTTCCTTGGTCTTGTATTCGACCGACTTTTTGGAGCACATCTCGTGTCACGCTGGAACCGTGCCAATGTATACGGATGGCTCCAAGTCCGAAGATGCAGTCGGTTTCTACGCCGTATTCCCTCTGTTTGAAGTCAGCGGGGCTCTGCCAGGCACTGCGTCTGTCTTCACGGCTAAGTTGGTGACAATACACCACTCGGTACGCGAGATTACGTGACGTGCCCGGTTCGCAGACCGGATCGTAATTTATCGCAACTCACAGAGCGCCCTGAGTGCTCTCGGGGCATTGGAATCTCCGCACCCTCTGATTCGCGATATCCGTGATGCCACGGTTTTAGTGAGCCAGGTGGATGTCGAGATCATCATCTGCTAGGTTTCCTGGACATGTAGGAATTGCTGAGAATGAGGGCGCCAAAGAATCCGGGAGGACCGTGTTACCGGACCAGCGTTTCGCTCTTCCACACACAGAGAGTACATGGCAGGAATTCGTGCAGCTCTTCGGACTGCTTGGCAAAGAAGATGGGAGACGGTCCAGGGGAACTTAAGGTTGCGTGCCATTGCGCCGCGACTGTTCCCATGGACCTATCCCCCCAATGCCGCGACGGCTTCAGGTCGCTTTCTGTCGTCTCCGAATCGGACACACTCGTGTGACGCATCGCCATTTAATGGAGTGCTCGCCTGCGCCCTTAGTGACGACTGCGTTGTCCCCCAGACTGTTTGGCACATTCTTGTCGGATATCTCAGTATGGATGATCTTCTCGCACGTTACCTATCCCGGTACCGGGATGGGCCGGGTCGCTACCGCCTGTCGCTTGTACTCGAGACGTTCCTCGCTGTGGGGTAGAACCTCCCCCCGACGCAGGGGCTTGCTTCCTCCTTGTTACGATTTTCTCATATTATTGTTTTTCATTCTTATTTTAAAGTAGTCTATGCTAGGCTGTCGTGATTGCGGCGACTTGTGCCCAAGTGGGTAGTCGCCAGATAGGCTCTTAAAAAATAAATAATCCTGCCTATCAGCGATTGTCATACTAACCTTTATGTCTATTTTATTATCAGGTTAGGATCTGACGTGGCCAAGGGAGGATAGCTAACTGCTAGTACTACTAGTAGTATACCTGTGAAAAAAAAGGAAAGAAGAGTGAAGTAAAATTGCGATTTGAGGCAACTTACATTTGACTGAGAGGAGAGATCGGAGCAATTGAGGCATCGCATGGTATTGCAGGTACAAGACACGGAACACGCCTCTCCATTCTTCCTGCAGTGACACACCTTCTAGGAGCAATTATTCTTCAGGCAGCTGCGCCGGACATCGTCCGAGGAGGTGGTCTTCTGCAGTGGGATCTTGCTTTCATCAGGATCGAATTTGATGCCACCAACATTGATTGTTCCTCTTGCCTCTTCCCGTTATCTGTTGAATACGTCTGAAAAACTGAGTCTTCCTCCAGTCCTAGTCTTCCTTTCGCTTTTCTTCTTCGTTACTCTCGTCATCATCGGTCACACTTATGTTAGACTTTTCATAAGCGCTAATCTCTTCGGGAGAGGGCGGGTTCGCTTGGGGGGACGGGAAACCGGATTTAACTTCTTCCACGTCCTTTGTCTTAGGAGGAGACGGAAAATGAGGGTGGGGGGTTAATGTGTAATACAACGAAGTCTGCTCGGGGCAGACTTCGTTCTAGCTTTTTTTTAACCTTTATATTTAACCAAACGTGCATGAATATGCATGCGCTGGTTAACGAAACATAGACGCAAAAATTACACTTTTTCGGGCGCGTCGCCGATCTTCATGTTTACCACGAATTCGTTATTTATTATATAAAGGATTGTTATAGAAAAAATCTTGTGAATAAACGAAGATATCATAATAACTATGAGATCTGGCTAATGACTGCAGAAATTAGGGTGATTTAGTTAAGGCTCTGATATGCAGTGCATGTATAGACTTTCTACCACAGAGGGTTAATTATTTGCTTTTTTTGATTTAATGTTATTTGTTGTAAAAAAAATCTGTATACGATCCTGCAGATATAATATAAAAGGAACCTTATTATCCTGATTATTAATCTTCGAGTCGAAACGCTTGAAAAAGTAGAATTACTTATTTATTTTATCATTATCATAAACCGCCATGTCAAAGAGTAAAGTTGGCGGACATTAATCACACTAAAGCTATCTGCTCACTCCTTCCTATTTACACTTGGCCATATCAATTACGAAGCCAGGCATAATTCTTTAGCGCTAAATGGTGTAGTAGAACGTCTACGGTTTATTTCAGTCAGCCATAAAATTACTTTTCTATGAAAATACTGTTTGAAGGATAACCTTAGCAGAAGTGAATAGAAAACGGATTACTCAATAATTATTATAGAAATTTGTATTATGATATAATAAAGAAAGAAAAAAATGTTATATTGAGTTACTGATTTATACGGAATTTTGTTACCACCCAACTCAACTAAGACTGATCGTATATTGATTGATTATTTTATTCATTTTAAGGTGCATGTCAACCACGAAGGTCCTGGCTCCAAATATGCCCAGATTTCTATTTATATTTAGGATCAAATAAATGTTCATAATTTTTCATTTAAATGTGGCTTCATACATAATGTGATTTTGTAATCTGTCTATATATTACTAAAACTCTGTGATTCTTTGTTTGATTAGTTGCTTGTATTTAATAGAAGGAAAACGGTGCACACTTTGTAAAAGTAAGGCACCCTTCAAAATTATGACAGAAAGAGAATAAAACGAGTTTTTGTTAAAATCGAGTTAGGGGGAAACTATCGATTCACCCCGCCCCCCTTTATCCTGATTTTTATGAACACTTCTTCCAATCAATCTAAACAAAATAAATCAAGATATCTAAACCTTTTTGAATAGCTCTCTATTAAAAAATATGTAATTGAGCTAATTTCTTAGGACAAATACAGGGTGATCCCCCCAAAACGGGCCTACAACTTTCGATAGGCTTCATTTCCTAATGTTTTGTCGAATTAAGAAATGAACCCTATCGAAAGTTAGGCCCGGTTTTTTTTTGGGGGGGGGGGGGGAGGGGGGCGCCTATATAATGAAATTCTTATTACTTTTTAGAATGTTACTTATAGATGTCCCTACAAGGAGAGGGGGGAGGGCTAACAGGGGTAATACCCGTACTAGAACTTAAACCTGGGGAGCGGCACACCCTCCCGGCCCCGATACCGCAAGAGAAACTCGTCTTTTGGGGTCGTCTTTTAAATCTCGCACTATGAAATCAACGCCTGTATAGACCCAATAAAGGGCGAATGAGGGCCTTAAACGTTCTTAAATCCAACGTAGATCTATATTTTTAGTGGAACTCCTGAAATTGCCCCAAAAAATGGAACACTTTTTGTGAAATCTAAAATTCGTATTTAATTCTATTGGAAAAATGAAATTGGCTTTAGAGCTTAACCACGTGGAATCACCGCTTCCGATTTTAAGTGAGATTAAGAAACAACGGATGTGGTTAGTCGCCGGATGGAGTCCGATGATGGTCACCTTCAGGGCGGAAGTCCGCTGATGTAGATATTCCTTCCTGAGGAATAAAAGGCTTCAAAAGAATTGAAATGTAGTGTTCTAATGAAGTGGACTCTGCTCTTCAATCCTTGATAGGATTATTTGGAAATAGACAACCAAAAGAGTGCAACAGATATAAAGCGATGAATTATATTAATAAGAACTCATTTTTTTGAAGGCTCTAGGGTCACTCTTTAAAAATGGTTCCACGAAATATATCTGTGGTGTAATAATTCTAGTGTTGAGTAAACTAAGAACTTTTAAACCTGTCAAAAGTGACAGTGATTAGCATGTATAGTTTTTGTGTCGTCAAATATGTACAGAGTAATTTGAAAAGCATCCACTAAGGCTCGGAGGAATTCACTCTATAGTTCAAATAGACGAATCCTGTTTTTCACGTCAAATAAAAAAATATAACAGGATGTGGATCTCTGGAACAAATATTGTTTGTTTTTCTGTTTAATGAATGTGAAAACACCGGGTCAAAGACAAACCTGGAAAAATGGGTGTTTGGCTGAAACGAATCTAACACCTATATGTTAATAGTGGAAAACCGAAGCGCCGAAAAAAAATATTACCCATTATCAAAAGTTTGTTCTACTGGGATTTATTTACAGTGACGAATGGTAACCATACCAAAATATTCAAAGAAAACTTGATTTTGAACACAATACCGTAAATCAACTTTGTAGACAGGTCCTCAAGCGTCCACACTCAAGCGAGTGAGAGTTATTATAACAAGCATAAACCCCATATAAGGAATAAGAGAATTTTACATGTCTATCGCCAACAATTTGTGGCGTGAACGGCATGCTCTTAATATTTTTACTTCCATCTTCTATCTATGGAACAATATCCATTTGAATAAACTAAACGTTTATTACCCGATTTGTTTGACTATTTTTTTGCAATAAACAGATTCTGCTATTTGTTAATAAATTTATACTAATGTTTTTCTTCAATAAATTGACATTTATTACTCAGTACTTGAGAAGTTTGGGGGTGGCTCATCTTTACGTGACCACATATTTTAATACTTTTGAGGGACATATTAACATAATTCTTTTAGGAGTAATGCATTTTTTTTTTCCTTTTAAAATATTTGTATATCAAATTGCATTTACAGTTTTAATTTATTTTAAATTGATGTGAATCGTGTAAATTATAAAGATAGTAAACATTTAATCGGAAAATCTGACTTTACTCTCTCGAAAACTAAAGTCGTCTTTCCATTGATTCTCGTTCAACAATCGAAACTAGTTTCTTCAATGATTATGAATAAGTACATATAATTAAATTATTTATAAAAATACTACTTAATCAAATTATTTTAATGTGTGCGTGTGTGTTCTTATTAAGCGGCAACATTGCTGGAACGATTGAATTGAAATTTGTCACAGAGAAAGAGAGGCTGGCAGAGAAAAGGAATTTGCGAGAATCGCACCTAAAGGGCAGGTGCCTCTACTGACTAAATTATCGCCTAACACAAAAAGCAACGTTCAAACCGAGCTCATAAGATGCCGTCTTTTCCTGCCTCTCCTCCCGCTATAGTATATTCATGCAAGTAGATTGTTATAGCTTACTTTAGGTTTCGCCATACTCTTCCTATCTGAAGGGGAACGCCTATTTCGGCACATTAGAAGCCAAAACTTATTGCTAGGCTCTTGGCAAAGCCAGGAATTTCTTCTAGTTTATATATATATATATATATATATATGTATATAAATATATATAAATATATATATATATAAATATATATATATAAATATATATATAAATATATATATATATAAATATATATATATAAATTTATATATATAAATATATATATAAATATATATATAAATATATATATAAATATATATATATATATATATATATATATATATATATATATATATATATATATATATATATATATATAAACATATATATAAATATATATATATATATATATATATATATATATATATATATATATATATATATATTTATTAATATAAAAACTAGCATACATTCCTGGCTTTAACAAGGAATTTGACAAAGCCAAATTAGAAGCCAAAACTTATTGCTAGGCTCTTAGCAAAGCTATGAATTTCTGCTAGTTATATATATATATATATATATATATATATATATATAATATATAAACGCACAATAGCACAACCTTTCTAAGAACGAATCACCCCTAACATTAATAAAGAAAATGAGTTTCATTAGAATCGGGTCCCAAGGTACGAAGATATGTAGTGTGCTTTCGGGGGGTGACTTTTGTACTTTGTTTCTTCTAAGGGGCCTACCAGATCGTGGGGTGGGGGGAAAGAATCTTGGGAAAATTCTTTGAGATTTGCATTGCAGTACGGTGGCAAACAAGCCATCTTAAAATTTATTAAAACACTCTCGCCGAACGTCCACTGCGTATTTGTTACTGCTGCAAGCGCATGCTCCACCACGAACGCTTTCCTTAATCGTTAACACCGCTGTCATCCTACCAGGACATTGAGCCAATTTTCAATTTCAACGCAATGCTCCCATTCAGCCAAGAATGAAATCAAAGTAGCCATAACGAGACTATATCTTCCAATGTACATTGACTTTTGAAACATCTCGAGTGTCATTAAAAGTAAACTCTTGGAGACAACTGTTAGCGAGAGGATCTTTGAACATCTGAAGGCAAAATAACTTACTAAATGGCACAGAGCATAGCTTTCTACGCGAATGCTCATATTTAGCAAATTCGATCGATTTGTTTGCGAAATGATCGCAACGTTTGTCCAAGATAGAACTGTAGATGTAGTTTTATCTCTAATACAAAATGACCTTTGACACAGGTCCACATAGAAGACTATTGATAAGACTAAATTTTTTTTTAAGAGCTCATCTGGCGACTGCCTATTTGGGCATTAGTCGCCGTATCAAAACTGGACTAGTTCTAGGCTAATTTAAAATAAAATTAAAGAGATGAAAAAGACCCCCCTCAAAAAAAGGAGGAAAGGAAGCGAGCAGTAAGCGAGTTCCTGCGTCGGGGAAGGTCCCCCCGGCGCAGGAGCGTGCCACCTATAAGGGAAAAAAAATAAAACAAAAACAACAAAACCCTCCAAAAGACACGGCTTAAATAATAGGGAGAAGGCCGGCCTCTCTCCAAAAGTCAACAATCCACCAGTGAATGTGCACGTACTCGTCCCGAATACAAGGGGCAGGCGTTAGCGACCCCGCCAATCCCGGTGCCGGGATATGTAACGTGCGCGAAGATTACCCAGACTGAAACATTCGAAAGAAATGTGCTGAACAGTCTGGGGGACGACGCAGCAAGCACAGTAAGGCGCATGCGAGCGCTCCATCAAATAGCGATGCGTCACACGAGTGTGTCCGATTCGGAGATGACAGAAAGCGACCTGAAGCAGTCGCGGCATTTGGGGATAGGTCCATGGGAACAGTCGCGGCGCAATGGCACGCAACCTTAAGTTCCTTTCGACCGGCTCCCATCTTCTTTGTCAAGCAGTGCGAGGAGTTTCCCGTATTCCTGCCATGTAGTCGGGGAGAGGAAGAGCGAAACGCTGGTCCAGTCGCACAGTCCTCGCAGACTCTTTGGGGCTCTAAAAGGCGTGCTCATTCTCAGCAATTTTTACCTGTCCAGAAACGTAGCAAAAGATAATCTCGACATCCGCCCGGCTCGCCAAAACCGTGGCGTCACGGATATCGCAAACCAGTGGATGCGGAGATTCCAATGCCCCGAGAGCACTCAGGGCGCTTTGTGAGTCGATATAGATCACAATCCAGTCTCCGAACCGGGCACGTCGCGTAATCTCCCGTACCGAGTAGAGTATTGCCACCAGCTCGGCCGTAAAGACAGACGCAGTGCCTGGTAGAGCCCCGCTGACTTCAAACAGAGGAGATACGGCGTGGAAGCCGACCCCCTCTTGGGACTTGGAGCCATCCGTATACACTGGCACGTTTCCAGCGTGACACGATGTGTGCTCCAAAAAGGTCGAACGCAATACTCCCGGCGCAGTACAAGCTTTGGGAGCAGAGGCGTGGCGACAAATAGCCAAATGTGGTACCCTCCAGGGTGGCGTCCTGGGCAGAACCAGGGGCGCCACTGGCCCGAGAGCTATATCTACCTCTCGAAGGAGTTTCCTGGCCCTAAACCTAAAGGGCTTAGGGTATGACTGGCGTCTCTCGGCGGCATAGGCACCATCGAGATTAGCTGCGGATGCAGTGAGAGCTGTTGGCGACTGAGGGAGGCGCCGGGCTCGCGCGTACAGGCAAGTGATGCACTGCACGTGGCGCCGAGCGAGTGGCATGTCCCCAGCATCAACCAAGCGGCTCTCAATGGGGGAAGTGCGGAAGGCACCGGTCGCAAGGCGAAGGCCGGTGAGGTGAATCGAATCCACCTTCCGGCAAAGATGCATAAACTTGCATCCGTAGTCGAGCTTGGAGCGAACAAAGGATCGATAAAAAAGTAAGGCAGTAGCCCTATCAGCGCCCCAAGCGCTGCACGTCACGGAACGGGGAATGTCCATAGAGCGGGTACAAGAGACCCTAAGGCTGCGAATATGAGCCTCCCAGGTGAGGCGTCGGTCGAATACAAGACCAAGGGAATGGTGCGACTCAACCACATCCAGGCGCACCCCATCAAGAAACAAATCTGGGTCGGGGTGAAGCCTTGGATGGTGGCAGAAGTGCACCACCTTAGTCTTACCCAAAGAAAACCAAAACCTGTGCGCTTCAGCATAGCGAGAGACGCGGTTCAATGCCTGTTGGAGTCGACGCTCCAGAGTTGGCATCTGGGCCGCGCCAAAAGAGATCAACAGGTCGTCCACGTAGAGCGTAGCGAGAACATCTTCCGGCAGCACCGAGGTGATGCCGTTGATGCTCAGGGCAAAGAGTGTGACACTGATGACACTTCCCTGCGGGACACCCTCTTCCTGCTCCTTTGGGCCGGAGGGGGCTTCCACCACCCGTACGCTGAATCGACTGTCTCGCAAAAATTTAGATATAAACTTTGGGAGGCGTCTCCTCGCCCCCATCGTGTAGAGAGTCTCCATAATACCGTATCGCCATGCGGTACCATAGGCCTTCTCCAGATCAAAAACACCGTGGCGTAGTGCTGTCTACGAAGGAAAGCCTCGCAGACGGCATTTTCCAGTCGGAGCAGAGCATCCAACGTAGAGTGGAATTGCAGCAGCCGCACTGTGCGGAGGACAGATGACCTCCGCTGTCCAGGAAAAAGGCTAATCTAACATTTACAAGTTTCCCCATCAACTTGCACACGCAAGAGGTTAGAGAGATTGGGCGGAAACCGGTGGGAGTAGAGTGATCTCTTCCCGGCTTGCGAAAGGCAAGCACAGTAGTGATTCGCCAGGAGTCTGGGAGAAGACCTTCCGACCAGATCCTGTTAAACAAATCTAACAGAAAGGCCATGCCTTGCTCACCCAGGTGTCAAAGCATGGCGTACGGGACATCGTCCGGACCATGGGCGTTATCCGCTTACGAAGCGAGAGCGGAACGCAACTCACTCACAGTAAACCTGCCGTTGGAGGTTCTCCGCCTCTGGAGGTAAAGTCCAGCCGGCGGCCTCCCGCGATATCACGACGTGCATTGAATGCTGGCGGAGCAGCATCATGGCTAGATAATGCGGAGAAAGCGGTCGCGAAGGATTCCGCCACGGACGCGGGGTCCAGGATTGCGGTCCCATTCTCCTGGAGAACAGGAGGGGGGTCCTGCGAGAACTTGCCCCGAATTCTCTTGATCCGCTTTTACACCTCAGCTAGAGGGGTCTTCCCGTTAAGTGAAGACACGTATGCCAGCCAAGAAGAGCGGTGGGCGTGCTTCGAAATATACCGGAACCTGGTCTAGCCCGACGAAATTCAGCGACAGTGAAATCGTTCGGGCGGCGCTTATAGCGCATGTAGGCATAACGCTTCTGTTTGAGGGCCGTCTTACACTCCGCCGACCACCATGGGAGTGGTCGACGTGCAAAACGGCCACACGTTCTAGGAATAGTAGTCAGGCCCACGGCGATGAGGTTACCGAAGAAGAACTCAACGGCCTCATCTACCAACCTTAACTTTTCGACTAAGATAGAAAATTCAGTCATTTCCTTAAATACAGGCCACCGCGCCCGCGACAAGCACCACCGAGGTGGTCTTTCAGGTGGCAGTTGCCCTGAAAATGATATTTGAATGGGAAAGTGATCACTACCATGAAGGTCATCGACCACCACCCAATAAAAATCAGGATGTGCATCCGAAGAGCACAAAGATAGGTCAAGGCAAGAAAATGAAGCGGTTCTCGGACAGTGATGAGTAAACTCATCCACGTTTAGGACACCCATCTCAAGCTCTTCGATTAGATCGGCAAGGACTTGCCCCGTGGTATTTGAGGAGTATTCTCCCCAGAGAGGATGCCTGCTGTTCAGATCTCCAAGCAAGAGATAGGGCCTCGGCAACCGTGCCACGACGCGGCGGAAGTCCCCCGCGTCGAAAGTCAGCTGACGGTGAAATATACGCAGAAATGATAGTATACCTCCTATCCAGGTGCAGCTGCACAGCCACTGCCTGAAAGGAGGTATCTAAAGAAAAAGAAGAACGCAGACATTATGCCGGGTGTAAACCGCGCATCCCCCAGCCCAGCCATCCCACGGTGGTGGGGTCGCAAGACCCTTATACCCCGGGAGGGCAGGCAGGGGGCACGCGCCTAGCATGGTCTCCTGCAAAAAGATAGCTATCAGGAAACGTGACGAGACGAGCCTCTGCAGCTACTCCCATTTGGCCCAGAGTCCACGGCAATTCCATTTAAGGGAAAGGCCCTCCAGGCCTAGCTCGGAGGAGACGCGGGGGCCCTCCTTGAACTGAAGACCTTCACGGAAATGGCCGTACGCTTCCCGGGGGCAGAACCCCAGGCGTTGTTGGCCGGACAAAGCGCTGAAGGTGCTGTCGCATTTAAAGACTTATTGGGGAAGGTTGGGCTCTCCATGCGAGTCTTTTCCTTCCTCCGCCTCGAAACCTTAGGCGGGCGTTGCGGCTTGGAAGGCGGGGGGCCCTCTTTTCGAGGAACCACCGTCTCCGAGCCACTCGCTCAACCTCGGGGCGTGGGCGAAGGGGCTGAAGCTCCTTTGTTGCTATCCTCCTTTCGGGGAACAGCTTTAGGAACCCCCGAAGATGGCCTAGCGACCATCTTCAGGGGTGTTGCCTCCTGTGAGTCTAAGGACTTGGTGGAGGCGCGTGGCCGTTTTGCCTTACGGAAAACGGTCATGCTGCGGGAAGAGGGGGGAAGCCCTGATTTTAGCCGGGGCTGGGTATGAACCCTTTTTGCCGCCAGCTTTACCAGGGAAGCGCCCGGGTTGGGTAGAGCCCGCAAAAGGGCTCCGAATGGGCGCGGAAACAACCGTGCTCGTTGGCCTGGATGGGCCAGGCACAGAGGGTACCTTTCTAACTATTGAGGCATATGACGTCCCAGGCAGAGCTAGGCGCGACAGGACCAAGTCCTTTGCCTCGCGGAATGAGAGTCGATCCTGGGCCTGAACGGCCAGGATTTCTTTCCCAAGGAGATATGCACCACATTGCTTCGAAGAAGCAGGGTGCGGCTCTCCGCAATTGACACACTTGGCCACACACGATTTGGACGTATCGTGTGCGACCTTGGAGCAATTTACACATACTTCAGGTGACCCCGACTTTGCACGTCTACATGAGCGATTCGTATGGCCGAAGCGGTGACAGTAATAGCACCGCCGCGGCAGTGGCACGGATGCCTTCACGCGGTAGCGGTACCAACCGGCACGCACCGACTCAGGGAGCTTGTCACAGTCGAACGTGACGAAGAGTGTAGGGGTGGGTCTCGAGGCCCCTCCCTGTTTTCTCATTACACGTTCGACCTTGACCGCCCCATGGTCGGCCAGCTCTAGGGTGATGTCCTCAATGGAGTAGTCAACGAGTTCCCTCGCATAAACTACTCCTTTCACAAAGTTCATGGTAGAGTGCGGCGTCACACTCCCCTGGGTGCCATGAAGTGTCCGAAGAGCACCTATCTTGGCTGCCTCGGCGGGATTCGCCGCATTCGCCAGAAGGCTCCCGTCCGAGAAACGGGTCACCTTCGGCTCTCTACCAATTGCACTAGCTAATCCTCTCCTCTGATTGATCATGTTACCCTTGGACAACATGCTGCCATCAGTGGAGCGAATAACGAGGAAGCGTTTGAAGCCAGCGGGCTCGAAAACGTTAGGTAGCCTCTGAATGAGGGGCCCCGATGTCATCGAGGCTCCGC